>CM058083.1:4372500-4375000 GCA_030247045.1 Colobus guereza
CTCTCTCTCTCTCTCATTCCCTCTGTCTCATTCCCTGTCTCTCTCCCTCTCTGTCTCATTCTGTCTCCTTCTCTCTCTCTCTCTTTCTGTCTCATTCTCTCTCTCATTCTGTCTCATTCTCTCTCTCTCTCTCTGTCTCATTCTCTGTCTCATTCTCTCTCTCTCTCTCTCCCTCTCTGTCTCATTCTCTCTCTCATTCTCTCATTCTCTCTCTCTCTCTCTCTCTGTCTCATTCTGTCTCATTCTCTCTCTCATTCTGTCTCATTCTCTCTCTCTCGCTCTCGGTCTCATTCTCTCTGTCTCATTCTCTCTCTCCTCTCTCTCTCTCTCTGTCTCATTCTGTCTCATTCTCTCTCTCTCTCTCTCTCTCTCTCTCTCTCATTCTCTCTCTCTCTGTCTCATTCTCTCTGTCTCATTCTCTCTCTCCTCTCTTTCTCTCTCTCTCTCATTCTCTGTCTCATTCTCTCTCATTCTCTCTCTCTCTCTCATTCTCTCTGTCTCATTCTGTCTCATTCTCTCTCTCTCTCATTCTGTCTCATTCTCTGTCTCATTCTCTCTCTCTCCTCTCTCTCTCTCTCTCTCTCTCTCCCTCATTCTCTGTCTCATTCTCTCTGTCTCATTCTGTCTCATTCTCTCTCTCTCTCTCTCATTCTCTCTGTCTCATTCTCTGTCTCATTCTCTCTCTCTCTCTCTGTCTCCTGTCTCATTCTCTCTCTCTCATTCTGTCTCATTCTCTCTCTGTCTCATTCTGTCTCATTCTCTCTCTCTGTCTCATTCTCTCTCTCTCTCTCTCTCTCTGTCTCATTCTGTCTCATTCTCTCTGTCTCATTCTGTCTCATTCTCTCTCTCTCTCTGTCTCATTCTCTCTGTCTCATTCTCTCTCTCTCTCTCTCTCTGTCTCATTCTGTCTCATTCTCTCTCTGTCTCATTCTCTCTCTCTGTCTCATTCTCTTTCTCTCTCATTGTCTCTGTCTCATTCTCTCTCTCTCTCTCCTCTCTCTGTCTCATTCTGTCTCATTCTCCCTCTCCTCTCTCTCTCTCTCTCTGTCTCATTCCCTCTCTCTCTCTCTCTCTGTCTCATTCTGTCTCATTCTCTCTCTCTCTGTCCTGTCTCTGTCTCTCTCTCTCTCTCTCTCTCTCATTCTCTCATCTCATTCTCATCTCTCTCCTCTCTCTCTATATATATCTTTCTCTCTCTCTCTCTCTCGTCTCATTCTCTCTCTCTCTCTCCTCATTCTCTCTGTCTCGTCTCTCTCTCCTCTCTCTCTCTCTCTGTCTCATTCTCTCTCTCTCTCTCTCTCTCTCATATCTCTCTGTCTCATTCTGTCTCATTCTCTCTCTCTCATTCTCTCTGTCTCATTCTCTCTCTGTCTCATTCTCTCTCTCTCATCTCTCTCTTTCTCTCATTCTCTCTCTCTCTCTCATTCTCTCATCTCTCTCTCTCTCTCATCGTTCTGTCTCATTCTCTCTCTCTCCTGTCTCTCTCTCTCTGTCTCATTCTCTCTCTCTCCTCTGTCTCATTCTCTCTGTGTCTCATTCTGTCTCATTCTCTCTTCTTTCTCTGTCTCATTCTCTCTCTCTCTCTCTCTCTCTCTCTCCTCCTCTGTCTCTCTGTCTCATTCTGTCTCATTCTCTCTCTCTTCTGTCTCATTCTCTCTCTGTCTCATTCTGTCTTATTCTCTCTGTCTCTGCTCTCTGTCTCTCTCTCTCTCTGTCTCATTCTCTCTGTCTCATTCTCTCTGTCTCATTCTGTCTCATCTCATATATCTCATTCTCTCTCTCTCTTCTGTCTCATTCTCTCTCTCTCCTCTCTTCATTCTGTCTCATTGTCTCTCTCTCTGTCCTCTCTCTCTCCTCTCTCATTCTGTTGCTCTCATTCTGTCTCTCTCTCTCTCTCTCTCTGTCTCATTCTCTCTGTCTCTCTCTCTCTCTCTGTCTCATTCTGTCTTATTCTCTCTCTCTCTCTCATTCTCTCTCTCTCTCATTCTGTCTGTTCTCTCTCTCTCTGTCTCATTCTCTGTCTCATTCTCTCTCTCTCTCTCTCTCTCTCTGTCTCATCTCTCTCTCTCATGTCTCTGTCTCTCTCTCTGTCTCATTGTCTCTCTCTCTGTCTCATTCTCTCTCTCTGTCTCATTCTGTCTCATTCTCTCTCTCTCTCTCTCTCTCATTCTCTCTCTCTCTCTGTCTCATTGTCTCTGTCTCATTCTGTCTCATTCCTCTCTCTCTCTCTCTGTCTCATTCTCTCTGTCTCATCTCTCTCTCTCTCTCTCTCTCTCTGTCTCATTCTGTCTCATTCTCTCTCTCTCTCATTGTCTGTTCTCTCTCTCTCCTCTCTCTCGTCTCATTCTCTCTCTCTGTCTCATTCTCTGTCTCATTCTCTCTCTCTCTCTGTCTCATTCTCTCTCTCCTCTCTCTCTCTCTGTCTCATTCTCTCTCGTTCTCTCTCTCTCTCTCTGTCTCATTCTCTCTGTCTCATTCTGTCTCATTCTCTCTCTCTCTC